>BMAO01022900.1:0-22304 GCA_019973975.1 Trichonephila clavata
CTCGTAAACTGTGGATCGTACAGGAATGCTTCTTCGGGAAGTTTTTATGTACGAGGAGTTTAGCTGTGCAGAGTTTATGCGATCGTTTTGGGGACACCCTGTATAGTATTATTCAATTTAATGCATTGTTATTGTATGGGGGGCGATGAAAATTATGATTGAATATTGGGTTGTGAATAGTGAAACCATCTACCGTTATTTGACACGAATTCGAGGCGTACCTACCACCGTATCAGCCGCATCATTAATACGGAACCCCAAAACACACTCCAGAATAACACTCCAAAATGTGTAAGAAAAATCGTAAAATTTTGAGAGCTCACCAAAAAGGCCCTCCGAGGAATTTTGATACAGGGCATACTCATGGCTAGGTACACCAGCGACACGAATATTAGTCGGTGTTTCATTTTTTGAGAAATAACGAAATTCCTGTGATATCAAAACGATCTTCAAAATTTTCAGGAAATTACTAAAGTGTGTAATGCCGGACTGTTCCTGCTTCCATCTGAAACCCCTTGTCTACCCCCAGACCAGGTTAGGTGTGTGGGAGAAACTGAATAATGAACATACATGATTTCCACTAACTATTTTATTGTTACCAAATAACAATCAGACACAATAACAATCTAATTAAGATAGCTGATCAGATAGTAGAGCGCAGAGGTGAGATTCAATAACACAGGGATAACACTACGAACCCCCAACTGATTCCGTGATAGCTTAAACACGCTCAATATAAACTACTTCGCACACTAATAAGCTAACTTCGAATTAAACAAGAATCACGATATCTGTACTTTTATGAAGCAGATCTTACACTTGAATCTTGCAGGATATCTTTATCTGGATTTAATCACTGTCGTTGGATCCACTCTCAGTAATTCTTTTCATGAACAAACTCAAAAATCTCTTAATAATTCCACTATCTCCTTCAATCTTCAACTAACAAACTAACTCGTCAACTCACTTACCAACTCCTTGCTAATTCCAACCTGCCAACCCTAAAATTCGGAATACCGAATTTATATAATATACTTCATTTGCATAATCACACTTCCTTACTCGGTGATAGTTTGTTGAAATAAATATTTTTTTAAAAGTGGCATGAAGGGATTAGTAGAATGGCGTATAGATCCGTCACAAGTGGAATATAAATTTATTTCCAGTTTTGGAACATAATCATAACTTTGGCTAATTAGTTATTTTTATTCGGTAGTAGCTTACATAGAATTATATTTCGACTTGAATTAAAAACCGATCTCAAAATTCCATACTAAGTCAATGTCTCAAGGAAATTTTGAAAGAGATTTAATTGGAATGCAGAGTATGCAATTAGCATACAAAACAGTCTCTCTCTCTCTCATTTCTTACTACTTTGTAGATCTAAGTTAAATCTTAATCCCGGAAATATGTATTTTTGGGGGTTCATTGTATAGTCAGAATAAAAATTAAATGATGGTTTTTATGAATGCAGTGAAAAAAAGAAACCAAGCAAAGTAAAAAAAAGTTGGTACTTCAAGTCATATTTAACTTTTAATGAAAGACTCATTAAATATTTGACTTCGCTGTAAGAACTTTGGATTAAGACGGCATATATAAACTGAAATTTCTGCTGGAGTAAATGTTAAAGAAAAAAGTTAACAAATTAAAAAATTTTTTTTAGAAATTCCTTTTTTTGAAGTTAAATTAATTTTTTCGAAAGTAAGTAATACTACACCACTGGTTTTACTTCTGGTAAAAACCATTGATTAAATTAACTCACAAGGAAGTCTTATTTATATTAAAACAAGCTCAAAAATGTTGATAAAAATCTGATTTAATACAGTTAAAGATTTAATTTTTTCTTCAGAAACTCGGAATGTGAATTATTATACAGGGCTTGTTTATATAATACTTTGTGCTTATTTTATCTCTTTAATCGCGAATAATGAAACGGACTAATTAAAATCCCTGGTGAGTATGCGTAAATTTTATTAAACACACCTGACGAAACTTCCATAAATATGTTTTTTTTTTTTTACTTTCACTCGAGAATTATAGCTCTAAGTATTACATTCTTAAAAAAAAAGCGTATTTTGCAATTCAAGCTACTAAAGAAGCTCTATTTTTTCTAAGAAAATTCATTTTACATTCCAAATAAAACTATAAAGCTCAATATTGCTTAAAAATTTAATGAAGTATAAAACATAATAAAACTTATTTTTGTTATGGTAATTGTTTTAGATCGAACTTACATTCTGAAAACAATATATTTTTTTGTTCAATGGGGCTGTGGGTTGGTAATTACCATTTCAGATCTACTCCATTCCATGGAAGTTCGTAGAACTCTTTTGTGTGACGCAATATAGGTGGATACTAATAGCCCCGAAGTAATTTTGATGCCTAGTTTCCTCCCCAGAGGGAGACACCTGAGCTGTGTGTAAGAACTTAATGTTGTATTAGAAACTTAATTCTGCAGAGAGCACCCAAGCCAAACTTGCACTTTAGGTATCTTTAACAAGCTGCATAATCTTAGGAGAGAGTTTTCTTCTAAATAAGATTAACAAAATAAAAGTTACTCTTGGAAATAAAAGTTTTTAAGGTATACAGCATGAAATAAATGTAAAACGTTATTGAGCTACTTTGCATTTTGTACAAAATTTTACGTATATTTCTTGTTAATCAGGCTTCTATATAGATGCAAATGCTTTGGTATATTCCCCTCATTCTTCAATTGTACTACTCAGTTGGAATAAAATAAGTATTAAGCACTTAAGATTCAATTTTTTTAAGTTGAAGTTATTTCGTAAAAGAAGAAATGGCAATGACAGTTAAGAATAGAAATGTAGCCAGTGTTATACCATTTTGGAATTGCCACTGCATCTGTCATCTTTTTAACTAATTTGCTTGCAGCAGTATGTAACACTTTTCTTATTTGGAAGCGTCCCAGTGACATTTTCTCAAACTGTCTGTAACTAAACCAGCAAAGGGTTTTGCCCCATTTCTGGCTGTGATTAATAGCACGGCTTCGAAAGATCACGTTAGAAAAATTATAATAAATGGACAAATGATGTGATGGAGGGTATCAACAGAAATGTTATTAAAAAGAAGATATTCTTCAAATAAAAAAAGTTCTCTATGATTGATATGCATAGAAAAAAACAACTAGTGTGAGTTTTTGAAATCAGAACAAAATGGGTCAAATTTGAGAAACTTTCCTGGGGTTGTGTGTAAAATTTTTCCTTTTATAAATAGTCTAAGAGGCATATTTTTCTCAAACCCTGAGAAAAATATGCCGCAAACTACTGTAACTTTAACTAAACCAGCAAACTTTGTTTTGAATGCGATTAACAGTATAGATATCCCAGGATCAGGTGCGCGGGAGTGTTCTGTACATTTCAGCAAAAATAAAAGCCTACCAGGATTCCAAAAATGAATGCGGAGAACCAAAATTGTTTTTTGTCGCTTCACATTTTAGATCATTGAACATTCTAGTCTGATGCATTCACTCTCGCTCGGATGACTGGAAAGTAATGACCTTCAAAGGTTTATCTAGGGGTGCTGAGAACACCCCACAAACAATTACGTTATATTTTTGTACTGCGCTTATGTCAACCATTATGTAGTTCTGAAAGCAACATTTTTTGCTACAACTCGTTTACTAGTATACCAGTTTCAGAATTGTTAACAAAGAAATTAACAATGAATGGCACACTCCGAAAAAAATATTAAAGGGAAATACCATTATCTCCCATTCATCATTAAACAAAAGACTAGCATGTCCACTCTTGGCTTTCATCATAAAATCCCTTTGAAATTAGTGTCTTATTGTAGAAAAAGGGAAAAAAGCATTCTATATTATGCATGGAAAGAAGGCTACTTTGACAGAGACCAAACCTGGATTGATAAAACCTGAATAAGTGATTTTTTATAATTTGATCAAAGACCGTGTTAATATCACTGATGAAATGTGTAGTATATATGATGCGTCGCGAATATGTAACCTTTGACTACTGCGAATATTTTACCATCTACTTAAAACTCCTGGAATTAATGCTTCCTTTTTCTATCATTCGGTTTTTCCTGATAAAAAACTGAGACTTTCAGGACTATAAAAGGAGACTGGAATGGAACTTGTGCTGCCTCAGTGTGATATGAGATCAGAGCACCTGAATCTTAACAAAAAAACTAAAAAGAATCCTTACTGATTTAACTTACTAAAAAGAGCATTAATCTGTCAAAATTGGGGCGCTGCACTGTTTATCCCTGGTTAAAGCATCTAAAATTAACTGTTTTTGAGTTCAATGTAACAAAAATATGTTACTAAACTATATGAATACAGTCTGCTCTGAATGCTTGAGAAAGGATAAAACTGTTTGTTTAACATTAATTACGAAGTAAGTTCCTTTCTGGTATATATGCTTTACTATATTTTATATAAAAATAATATGAAAATATGCATTTTAAAATCAAAAAGTTGTCGGTTTAGTTTGCATCACTATTAGTCTCCTTAGTATGCTATAAACTTAATACTTTCATTGGTATAATTCAACACACATCTCGTACTTTATAAACATGTATCACATAATTTACTTAATTGTTTTTATTAAATAATCGCGTTAGAAGTTTGGAGTATTCTTAACACCCCTTGACCAACGACGGAGCAAAAACAGGCGTCAGTGATCCCGGGATATGTAAGATGGTGTTATTGAAAAAAACCATTGTAAAATTTTAAAATTTCTGGGTGATACGTAATTAAAAAATTAATCCGTGATCATTTAAACAGAGAGACACAGGAACCATTAAATCATAAAAAAGACCAGGTGGTAATAATTAAAGTTACACTATTCAGAGGCCAGTAACACCCATCCCGCTTATCAGATTTTGATGAAACTTCGAATATATACTATATGGATCATGGGGAAAAGGTTTCTGCAATAAAAAAATAGTTCAAATATTGATCACCAGGAGGAATTGTGGTGCCCAAGTGATTTGTTAGAATCGTTAAAATTTATTCACAGAATATGCTCAATATGTGCTCCATTGACACCAATAACGTGTTGAAATCGCATCAGAGCGTTTTCAATGGTAATGTGAAGGAACTCACGAGGGATTTCAGCCACATGACATATATTGCTAGCTTTCAAATCAGGTAAAGTCCTAATTCCTCCGCCATAAATACGGATTTTTAGAAATCCACACAACCAGAAATCACAGTGATTTAATTTGGGTGAACGAGAAGTCAATGCATTCGGAAAATGTCTGGATATTACACGGTTACGCAAAATTTAGCACTAATCAGTGCTTTGACTTGCCGTCTAATGCGAGGAGTTGCTCCACTTGCATAAAAATAATGGTTTGCAAACATTGTTATTCCTGTAAAGCAGGAATGACCTGTTGTTGAAGAAGTTCACTGTATCGTGGACTCGTGACAGAGCATCTTTTAGAACTTTGCGGAGTGAGATTTTTAAAGCAAAAAGATTCTAGGATAGACTCAGCAGTAAATACACACCAATTATTCACGTAATCAGAATGCAGTGATTGTTGATGCAGGATATTTGGAGGTGATGTACCCCACATGCGGTAATTTTGAGTATTCACAGCTCCATCTAAATAAATGTGTGCCTCATCGAACCATACAATTTTCCAAGGCCACGCATCATCTACTACCATTCTCGCCAAAAATCTGCAAGGAAATTCAAGACGTGTTTTCTCATCTTCAGGCTTCAGCACGGGCATCACTTGGATCTTATACGGATGCCATTTCACAAAGTATCGCATAATTTTTAGTACTGTCTACCACGGAATCAACAACTCGCATAACACTGATCAACTACTTGCTGAAGAATAGATGAAACTGGAGGCTCTTTCAACCATATCAGTAGCGACTTCTTCCACTGTTTCAGTCCCAATCGATTTTCGTGCTCTTCCAGGCAGTACACCCAAATGCCTAGTTTCTTCAAATTTCACATAATCATCTTCCTCAAACCAATCCTCAATATGGGGCTTTTTCGCAAATCCTTTAAACGACGATATTCACTTGGAGCAGCTAAGTGATTGCTGCCGTTCTGATAAAACAGTTTTGCCAGTAAATTTTGATCTTTTTTCCCCTAAAGGTATGACTAACGATGAAAAATGAACGCTGAATGATTCTCTGGCTATGACTGCAAGTTTATATAAAGGTTTTACGGACTTGCATAAGGAATGTTCGATAAAAGCCACCTAGTGGTTAAAATTTATACTATTTTTTAATTGCAAAAACCTTTTCCCCATGGTTTATATAGTATATATTCCAAGTTTCATCAAAATCTAAAAGTAAAACCGGTTTATATGCCTCTGAAGAGTGTAACTTTAATTATAACTACCTGGTATAATTTACAACATTAAAACAATCAGGTAAATTTACAAACCCAAACATATTATTCAAACATTCAATCATGCAAACCTCTTAAGAAACATTCGTAATAAGAGAATCTCAGAATCTCTCTCGAATAAGCAGGTCACGTGAATTTATATATTAAGGGAAGAACTGATAGGAAAGGAGAGAAGAACTTTATTCAAACTTTATGATATTAGATATTGCCCGTTTGATAGTGGTATGATTAAATATAGCATCACGATCTGCTAATACTTCACGCATTGGAAATTCGAGGTGAGATGGAAAATTGAAGTTTAAGCAGGTTGAAGTTTTTTTCGAAAAGTGGCCACACAGTAGCTAATGATGTGATGGAGGTTGTCGATTTTCCATAATTTCAGAAATGTTTGCCCTACGAGTGTTAGAATTTTTTTAAATTCATCCCAGAATAGAAATGCCCCCCAACTTTCAACTCGTGTCTGCTTTTCTTTCCGTTTCAGGACACTGTATACATATATTAGTGTGCTAAACTTAAGTAACTTTGCAGATTGTGCCGTAATTTGGAAAAAAAATCAGCTGTGTGTTATAAAATTCACATAACAGAAGCCCAATGTCGTGTTTAAATCTTGATGAAAGCATAGTAGTAAAACACAGTAATAATAGAACGTATATATTATGGAACATAAGGGAAAATAGATTTTAATGGCATAGAAGGACGTTAGTAAAAAACATAGTTTGTTATGAGGAAGAACAACAAATAAGAGGCAAATAACTTTCACCACCAGGCCATAATAAGCTGTATAAGTGACATCTACTTTTATTAAAGTGTCAAAACTGTTCTATTGAATGAAAAATTAAACATTATGTATGTTTATGAAGCTAATAAAATGATCTTCAAAAAGAATCTGTAACATTTTGTCAATTTTTGACTAAATCCATGTTTTCAAGGTAGTCGGATACCTTAACTTTACTTAAGTATGACAGTGATACCAACGATTATGTTGGTATCACTGCTCATAGACATAAAAAAATACTTTAAAATTGAAGTTTCAATATAAGTTGTACCTAATTAATCAGACTAGCTGAGCTTCATTGTCAATTACATTAGATTCCTGAAAACTCGGCATTCGATTACCCAGCAGTCGAATAACTCGGCCAAACACTTTCAGAACCTTCGTCATCATCGTGATGAGGCACAAAACGCAGAGTACAGTTTGGAAGACAACTGGGCAATACGAATTATTTAAAAATAAAGTAGCCAGTTTTTACAAAGTCGGCTGCTTAATTTTCGTTATAGACAGCTTTATGCGTTAATAAAGTATTTTTCTGGGTTGAATCTGATCAGGTAAATTACAATGGTTGTTTTTTTAGTAAGGTCCGTTTGTTTTTAAGAAATAACGACATTTTGTTTAAAAAACTTGTATTTTACGATTGTACATACTTTTGCCTATTGTTCTACATAGTTCCCAAGTTATTAATGCACTTGTCATACCTTATAACTAAGTTTTGAAAACCCTCTTCAAAGAAATCTACCACGTGGTCGGAAAGCTAAGAGTTCAAGGCCGCTTTCACTTCTTTGTTGTCACTGAAGCTCTTCCCGCCCAGACTATGTTTGAGGTACCGGAAAAGGGGAAATCTCAGGGAGCAAGTTCGGGGCTGTGTATGATGCATGGTCCAACCCCCCCCCCCTCCTCCCCAGCCGAAAGATTTTATTAAGTCCCAAGTCACTCGAGAAGTGTGAGTCTCTCATCTTTAAACTTCCTGACCCATTTTCGTACTTTGCTGTCAATCATTGCTTCATCGCCAAAAACTTCTGTTATCTGGCAATGAATGTCTACAGCCGACATGTTTCTTGCAGTCAAAAAACGGATAATATACTTATCTCCCACTTGACATGCAATTCAACAACCTTAAACATTTTAAAGATGCACAGTGACGTTTACACGATTGCTACTGGGCTGGAAATGCGTGAGTGTGCTCGCAAAGGATATTGGTAAATGACGTGGAGACTCGTTTGGGCACACGCGCGAACTAAGGAACTATACTTGCCAACGGACCTTACTTAAAAAATAGCCCAAGTACTTTATACTATGTATTCATTAATTTTCCTTTCATGTTGTAAAAGCTCTATGCTTTCATACAGTACGTACTTTTCCATAATTTAAGAATATTTTTTTGTAGCTTAGTGGTTTATATTTTCTACGTATTCTCAAGCAAACAATACATGCAAGTGCTGAACAATATTTTTTCTTGAAACAATATTCTTATTTTTTTATCTTTTTCTCGGTAATCCGGAATTTTCACAAAATTGGATAGCCTTCGTTCTATATTAGGCCGAGTTTTCGGGACTCTGTTACATTGATAATAGCCGTTATTAGTGAGCATTATATATCACATTTACAAAAAGGCGTGGTTATTTTTAATAACCGGGTACTTATATATAATTCAACCATATTTATTACACTAACCGTAACTTGCAATTGCATAAATTCAAATGCTATGTTAGTATGTATGCATACACGTCATTTTGCACAAAAAAAAAAAAAAAAAAGGAAACGAACCGTCATGGTATATGTGTTGAGATCTAAGGTTCTCATTTAACGTTTGAAAGATAGTTTGAAAAGTATACTTTTAGCTTATGTTTACTCCTCTTCGTAACATGAACTGAAAAGTAAATTTTAAAAAAAAATCGTTAATAACAAAATTTGGTATGTGCAGCGATGATCTAATTTTATTTTATTAAATTATAATAAAATCTAATATCCTTGAAAGCATCCACTATCCGTAAGTCTTCCATCAGCCCCACAGATATTTGTTGAAGTTAAGCGAATATTATAGAGATAAGACTCCCCCGGTATCTCTGTAAAATCTAATTAGCACTGAGCTGTTGCTTTTCATGCTTGACTCAGTTAGCCGAGAACTTCGCGTCAAGCTTAATTAAGCTCAAGCTTAACTGAAGTACAAGCAAAAATATCTTTCGTTATCGTAGCTTTTTAAAGAAACACATTTCTACATTGTTCTCCGAAATGCAATTCATATTTGTCAGAGAGGTTGTGAAAGAGAGGCATTCATGTGTGTAAGAAAACTTAAAAAGATAATGCGATTTCAGTAAATTTTCACAATTATTCTAATTAACTGCTCTCGTAGTTGATTAACATTTCGTAAATGTTGAGTATTGTCTTAAAAAATTGCTATATGTTCAGTTAGCCAGATATTTTTCTTGAATTTATTCCTTAGTGTTCATTTGGTATATGAAGTGCTCTATACGAGTTATATTCAATGATAATTTAGTAAGTTATTGAGCAGTACGTTTAATGCCATTAAATGCTAAGAGTAATTTAATTTTCAATGCTGCAGTGTACACTAAGGTGGGTTGAATTTTTTTTTCAGAATTTCAAAATATACCAATGCGGCGCAGATGTTACCTTGTACAAAGATGGAGGAAAAACTTAAATAAAAATTCTTTTTATGTTAAGTATTACCTCAACGGGAATGGAATTTAGGCATTTAAGTTTTACATGGTAAAAAGACAAAGTGTAAGCAGTGGCTATATTTATTAATGTAACCCCAAATGGTTGATTGCGCCACCAGAATCTCTTTTACGGTTTTCCTCTGGTGGTGGAACAGAAATCGGTGGAATGAATCCATTAGGCTGCTGAAACTCTGGTGAGCACCATCACGCGGGAATCCCTTCTAATGCTGTCGCTGCATTTATATATGTATCCCAGAACTGTATAGAATTATCCTTTTGTGAAAAGTGTCTATCTACAATAAATAAACCCTATTTAGCCGAAAGATGAATTATGGATGTTCATTTAATGATTTTCTTATTTTTTCCAGCGGGCTATAAAAGTAATTTTTTTAAAACATATACATGTAATCGACGTTGGCCGTTGACATGATTTCTTTAATAATATGATCGCTATTGTTGATGGTTTCTTTGGATGATATTGACGAGGCATTCCGGTGATTAATTAAAACTATTTATTCCACATCTTAGCACATAAAACATTACAGGGACGACACAATATATACGCACACATAAACACAATGCAGCCGGCTACATGTTTACGCAGACAAAATACAGAAGCGAAAGGGAGTTGGTCTCCAAGAATCTCGGTATTTACAGGCTTCTCAAATCACATGAACTGAGTGGGTAGCTAGAGGTGGTTTAAAATAATGCCGTCAGGTGGCTGGCTTAACTTATTACTAAAATGTTGGTCCTGGAGGGATGGACCATTGGCAATTAAAAGATATTTAAAAGGATTATATTACTGGGATTATTACATACACAGGTATTTTAGTATTTTTAAACACCTACAGCTATGACATGATACCTACTAAATAGTTACATGAAAAAAAAACATCAGATACATTTAAAATTTTCTTTACTGTTAAGCTTTTTTTTCAAATAAACCCTTCTATCAAAATGGTAATGCTAGATAAAGCAGAAGATGAAGTAACTCTTGGATTGGACAAATTCGACGGTGCGAGGAGTGAGAGGGAGAGGTAGGGTTATGAAATATTGCAATGTACATAGTATAATTCACTAAATTTCCTTTTCGGTACTCTCTAATGAATAATCATCGCTCTTAGTAATTTATATTGTAGAAACAATACTTTTATTTTTACTTTATACCCCTTTCTGGCAATATGAAATTTTATAATTATTTTTAAAATTATTTTTCTTATTACATTATTACTAAACAACTTTTCCTCAAAAGTAAGTTGTGATTAAGAATATTTTATATATATATATTTACTTATTTATTTCTTTTTGCGTGTAACCGGTACCTGCCCTATTATACACTACTGACCATTACATTTTCAACACCAGGGAGGAAACGATCCTACGAACGTCAAAATCCCATGAAAGAAAGTTGAGATATGCAAATGGTAGTATTTCAAGGCTTTCAAACGATGTAGAGTGGAGACACGACACATCTGAGCACTGTATAAAAGAAAAGCTGTGTTGTGGATTTCTTATTCAGAAAGCACTTTGTAAAATTAGAGTTTGCGCAGAATTGCATGGTTATCCCTCCAATAAGAACAGCAAATACTTAACAGAAAGTGTCGGAATTCGATAGAGGCAGAATCGTTGCCCATGTCGAGTGTAGATTAACGTTCCGCAATATTGCCCGTCATACTGGTCGAACTCCAACCATTGTCAGGCGAATATAGTATTAATGAATTTCTGAGGGTCATACTGATCGGCATGAATGATCTCAGCATGACCCCGCAAAACCGTACAGCCACATCACGAACCATTAGACATGAAATGGATATATTTGCAGCACACCAAGTGTGAGCTCATACGGTGCGACGGCGTTTGTAGTATCGTAGTCTGTCAGCACGGTGGCCATTACTAGGCAACGAGTGTCGATGAATCTGGAGACAACGAGTGACGAGTTCCTTTGACAATGCAGCATAGAGGTAGACAATGACTCTGGTGTGCCTGACAAAGCTGATTACAGAAGTCCCACAATGTCGCCCTTTTCAGACAAGTCTCTGTAATTTCTCAGCGGCCGCGGTGGCCGAGTGGTCTAGGCATCGGATCATGGCTAGCATGTCATGGGTTCGATCTTAGTACCACTAAAGATCCGCCGTGTAGGGGAGCGATGCACGTTACATCTGTCGAGAGCTCAAACGTCCTCCCATTGGTATGGTGTGGTAGTTAGGAGAGGGGGGTGCCAGCTCAGGTGTCGTCCGCGTCACTTGACCATGGTTCAAAATTACTCGGACAGTCGCCAAAAGCCCTCGTGTTGCTAATCAGTGCGACGTTAATATTCTCTCTCTCACTCACTCTGTAATTTCTCTATTTTCCCACACTGTCGTCTACTCAGACGAGCGTCTGAGATTTCTGATAACCGTATAAGTGTCTGGAGGCTACGAGGAGATCACTCGTTGCCTAGTTGAATTCGATATCGGTCTAAGGGCCCCGTAACTAGTGTGACTGTTTGGACAGTCACTGGGTACACAACATGCACTTATCTAGTTCGGATCTACGGTAATTTAAACGCAGATCGGTACATTTTTGAAATCTTACATTCAGTGGTTGCACCCTATCTTAGAGGCCTGCCCAATGGCGTCTTCCAACAAGAATGCTAGTTTGATATCATGGGGTAAGGCGCCAAGGTGATTATGTTCTCCAAAATGAGCGATAACATTACAATATGGTTGGCTACCTTGATAGCGTCTGGTGATGTGGTAACTTCCCATATTAGAATTAATTTTAGTCTTTAATTTAGGTCACAATTAGAATAATCACATATTAGAATTTCAGATGATTTTAATTCAAATTTTTAAAAAATTTAACCATTTTTGTTGCATTTGAATTATGTTGTTATTAATATAAAAATGCAATTATTATTATATGTGTCATTCGTAATTTATAATAATTGTTTTTATTTTATTTATTTATAAATATTATTACATATTATGTTATTTAAAATTATTATGTTATATGAGTGTTCTTATGTATAATTTTCATTATATTACAAAACGGTGATTATACTTTTTTTTAATAATTACTATTAAATATATATAATATTCATTTAGTATGATTTAATAATAATTATTACATATAATTATTAATAATAAAATAATATAATTTACTAGTAATTATGGAAAAAGAATAATCACCGTATTTTAATATAATACAATTAAATTATAAGATTATTATTATATACTGCATAATATTATTATAAGTTCATGTACCTTTTTATATTGATATTCATTATTTCTTGATTGATCATGGCTATTCTCAATATCTTCCTATATTCTTCATTTGAAATACATTTCATTTTTTAAAACAATTCTTTAAAATTAACTTCCTGACGATTTAAAACCGCTTGGCCACCCTCTTGGATTCCATTCCAGCGGCAACAAGCGGTGCTTGGCGTGATTCGTTTATCGCTCCAAGCAGTGCTTGGCGCCTTGCCCCGTGATATCTCAAGCTAGTTCCCCAACAAGATAATATAAGACCACATGTTTCATGTCGAGTTTTAACCTTCTTTGGTACACAGGGTATTCAATTGTTGCTTTAATTTGCGTTGTTTCCAGATCTCTCACCTATTGAAAACATCTGTTCATAGGTGGCTGGTGCATTACCCCTTTTTAACTAATACGGTTGGTGAAGTGTAGCATAGACTTCCCGGCCCGGTTCGACTCTATACCTAACAGGGTAAGGACCATTTTAGAGGAGAGGGGTGAGAAATATTTCTACTAATTTCTCTCTTATCCCTGTAAATCCCCAAACTGCTTGTAAGTTTAATCTGTTTGTCTCCATGCCATACTGTAACGTACAGACTGTTAACGTACTTTTTTTTTGTACTTGATTTCCTTCATAGTGTCGGCAATTTATTAATCAGCAATGTATACCAACAAGAGTACAAATGTCAAATACAGAACAAATGTTGGAAAACAATTGCAATTATGAATCGATTGAAGTTTAATGTTAAAAAAAGAAGATTAAGAGCTGGTGTAAGGGACAATCGAATACAAGTTCATAAAAAAACACGGAAAGTAAATTTGAAGTACATAAAAAAGAAATGAGCTATTAGCCGTTAGAAATTGAGCAAAGGGCGAAATAAAGAAAAATCGAGGGTACAGAACTGAATAACACAACAAAGTCATTAATTTCTCAAAAGACTACTGAACTCTCTCTATCACACAGTTTTCTTTTTTTCTTTCTTTTTTTTTTGTTCGAGTTTTCCCTTCGTATTTTTTTAATTTTTATCAATCACTAAACGAGGGTTTAAGTTTATTTTATTTTTATGTTCAACACATAGCTATTTTAGGCTTGAAATTAATGATACTTTTAAAGAAAAATTGGGAAAAATTAATGATGAAAGATATCTTTATACCCAGATTTCTAAGAATTGTACTTAAAGCGTGGTTTTTTTTTTAAGTATTTAGTCTTCCAAGCTAGCAAATTATGAAGTATTTCCCACACAGAAAAGAAAACCTTTCTGATATTTTTACAAATTTCGTCCTTTTTATCATATATATATATATGCATGTATATATATATATATATATATTATACATACGCTTAGTTAATTCTTCTACAATAGACTTTTCCATCATTTTTAAAGTTGTGTTTCCTGGAATCTGGTTTAAATCTTCTAGCTTTGTTAGTGATATAATTTTTATTATCAATTTTATTATGCCATGTATTTTTTTCATTTTATGTACTATATATATATATATATATATATATATATATATATAAATGGATGTTTATATATATGAAATTGCTTCAACTCAATACCGTTCAACCCATCACTATGAAAATTGGCATGTATATGTATTTTTTGTGGATAAGGTTTTCGTGCTATCCTCTTTGCAGCTCCCCACCCAGGTGGTGCCACAGTAAATCGGCTTCTGTACTGTTCAATATATCACGAAGTTGCCAACGTAGTCACCAAAAATGATGCCATCTTGGCTCTTTTACCAGCATCTCCCTATGTTCCCATTGAATCTCCATTATAATGTAAAGAACGGTGTTGCCAGCGAATATTACAATTTTAATATTTTTGGGAAAAATCACAATTTTAGGGTAGACGGATACCCTAACACGCGTTTTGGTGAAAATGGATTACCGTCTCTAAGTGTATCGTGTGACTAAGGGCCTTACACTTAGAACATCAGTGAGCAACCTCGATCAAAACTTAAAATAATTCCATACAGTTCTGTTACAGGTGACATATAATATCTTACATTGTTCTTGTTTATAGTGCATGCCATGTGACTAGTCAGTCAAAATGTTGACATTTGCAATAGATAAGTCTTTTTGTATTCTTGAATTGAGTTAAATGTCACGAGAACAACTCTTTTGATATGCTAACTCTTTAGTTGATGCCATAGTTGTAGGAAGACATTGACAACTTCATTCTTCAACTAAATACCGCATCACTACTTTAGTTGGCCAAAGTGCTTGGGTGGTCAATGAACATTTGTCTCCCACACCAATAGATTGGACGAGTCGTGGACTACAACATGCCGCTTTTTCAATGGCAGCCCGTTAGTCCTGATTTAACACTTTGTGATTTCATCCTGTGGGGGTACGTAACGGGCAAGGCATTCGCCCCTCCCCTTCCTGTTGATCTAGTGGAGTTGAAACATCGTATCACTACCACGGTCGCTGGACTTGAATCAAATGCTTTACGACGCGTTTGAGCGGAAATAAATTACCGGTTCAATGTGTGACTAGGAAAATTTTGACCGTTTTTAACCAAACATAAAACAGTCCCATAAATTATGTTACAAGTTTGATATCATATATTAAATATTTCTTGATTTATAATGCATTGGAACTGTATACTTCCTTATGAATCTCCTGTGTAATTCGTAAATTACCAATTTCACCCACCTTCTGGAATAATTCTTACCACACTAAAAGAAAAAAAAAGAAGTACTTTTTTAATATCCACCACATTAATCATTATTTTCTTTTAAAAAAGAAGCCCTATTTCTACGACGAGTTGAAATATTTCAGCAAACTCCTTGTTGAAAAACTAAGCCGTGGTTAATAACTTTTTTAAAAACCTTTTATGTGTTGCAATATAAAACATGATGTTTAAATCCTAATAGTATAATGTAATAGATTTAGACACCAATAATGGACCAATGATAGATTTTAACACCAATAATACAGCAATAATATATTTTAGCCCCCATAATACATAAATAATAGATTTATTAATATATTTTAACACCAATAATACTAGGGCAATTCAGAAACTAACTGTCATTTGGGTGTGGCGCTGGAAGTACAATTAAGAGTGCCCTTAACCGAATGCACGAGCAATCTCTGATTCAGTAAGTTTCCAGTCGATGGATGAGAGGGCCAAGAGTTTGCTAGTTGTAAAGTTACAGAATGTGTGCCGCTACAGAAAATTCCACGAAACGTGAGTTGCTAAGAGTGATAAAATTTCTTTGAGCATAAAAAGCTGTCAGCAGCGGTTATAAATCGTGAATTGGGTGCCGTATACAGGCCAAACATTTTGAGTGAAGTTGTCGTTCGTTAATGGATACACTTTTTCAAGGACGGAAGAACAAACTTCCATGAGTAATAATGAAATGGAAAGCTGTCTGTAGTGAATGCTGATCTCTCATCCGATTAACATCTATCACTGCAATGAAAAATTGGCTTGAAGAACAACATTTCGCTGACGATGAAGAGCTTAAAAACGCTTTGACACTATGGTTTAAATCGCTGGCGGTCGCGTTTTATACAGAAGGAATTGGTAAATTGGTAAAACGGTACGATAAGCGCTTGAATAATGGAGGAGACAGTTGAGAAATAGAGGAGAGTTGTACCTTTGATATGTAAATAAATATGTTTCCTCTCTGTCCTAGTTTGTTTTTTACAGCGATTTGGAGATAACTTTCCGAATTGCCTTTGCAGATTTAAAAATTCAATGATATTTAAATGCTAAACAATGTCTGTAGAATGCTGAACTGCAAAATGTGTTGTTTAATATTAAGAAAGAATGTTAATTACACAGAATCCAATTTTGTATAAAACTGGTATTTATATATTGCAATGTAATATATTTATCATCAGCAGCAGCATTGGCATAACAGTCCTTTGTTTGCCTGAGCCTTCCTCAGAAGTTTTTCCAATTCTGCTCTTCTCCCAGAAATTGATCTTCAGCTCTTAACTTTTAGAATGGCAAAATCCTCTTCCACACAGTCTTTCCATCTCCTTTTGGGCCTTTACTTTGGTCTTTTATTACAAGGAGTTGCATTAAAAAGTTTTAATTCTGTTCGTTCTGGACTCATTCTTACTATATGCCCTGCCAATCTCCTTCTACTTAGTTTTATAGACAATATTACCACCATTTAAGTAATATATTTCTAACTATCAAATATTTAAATACCTTGTTTCTTTTATCAAAACAAAAACATCGTTTGCAATACTTATTAATAATTTTTTATTTTTTTTTGCTTAAATCAAGAAACTCTATAAATATTTTGATATGCGTTAAATAATCTAAACTTTTTTTTTCAAATTTTAGAAATGTTGTTAAGTTAAAATTAAAATTCTGTGCCCTCATCGCGAATATAGTAAATTCTTTTTACATTATATCCATGATTAAATTTACGGAGTGACAATTTTCTGACTTTATTTTCTGTCAAGGATAGTTTGTTAATAAAATGAAAGTAGTAGAAAAAATACTTCACAAATAGTGATCCACTTACGAGATAAAAAGAGATATACGCAAAAAAAAAAATCTTACGATCTTTTCAAAGTCGCCTACGGCATTTTGTCTTTCGGGGACGAAGATAAAGAGTGTTTAACTTTTAACATTGTTTAGTTGGGTCCATTAAATAATTTTTTTTTAAGTAATTATTTTCCTTACATTGAAATAAACTCCGGAAAGAAAAGGAAAGAATTTATTGACATGTTAACAGCATTATGTTAGGTATCACCAAATAATCAATAATTAAGCATTTTCTGAAAGCTCATCACTGTACATGTGATTAACTCAATTTTACTACTCGTTTTCTCATTTTTAAATACTTGCCATTTCTCGCTTTAAGAATTTTATGAAACTCAAGTTTTGTTCAATATTAATAAAAAAATCCATAATTGTGAATAAATAGATACTTATATTATAAAGATATTACTAAAAAGTTGAATTATCTGTAAGAAACATGCTGTAAAAAATGCTACAGCAAGTCGTTGCGTAATCTACATGACAGACCCTAGACCCTCTGTTAAATGAGGAGAGAATCATCTCTAAAATAAATTCTTTATTATTCTTCCAATATATTAAATCCAACATGGCGGCTCCTCGGTGCGCAACCGAATGGATCTTAAAGGAAACATCACAGCTAGGAGTCACCAGCTATTCTTTCCGCTTATGCTCTCTTTCTACGTCAGCACTCGTTCAACCTTTAAGTAGTCATATTTACCCTCAAATCCCTACGCGATAGTAAAGAGTTCGCTATATTTCTATTTATTATTTACTTTATTTTGAAACTAAACTTTCCACACCTGACATACATATTTATTTTTAACACAGATATTTTTAGATTCATATCTTACCCACCCAGAAGCTGACTGCTGGGTGGTAAGGACTGCGTTCGAATCCCGAAAAAGGTATGGATTTTGTAATTGTATAGTTCCTGGGAGGTATGGGGGTACTCTAAATATTCATCGACTCGGACGTCCTCTCGAGAGGTTGGAGGAAGGGGAAGAAAGATGGCATTCCTTACCTCCCCCACAGGTGTCCTCCTTCAAAATTGGGATGAAAGAGATCCAAAATGTGCTGTCACCTGCGTGATGTTCAAAGCTGCGGATAACGATAGACGTAAAAAACTATCCCCTTTGCCACAATGAATTTCTTAGTCCTCTATCCGACAAAGTCATTGTGAGTTGTAGGGGCATTAAAAATAAAGGTTCATATAAAAGTTTTAATTTGCAATTCTAACGCATCTTATTCGAGAATTATTTCTAACTTAATAACTGTACTCCAAATAAATATAACATTACCATAAACTTATTATTTATTTTAAAACAGAAAAAATGAGTTTTATAAGAATCCTATAACGAATCAGGGAATTTGCTTCCTTCAAAATTATGAGTAAGGTAGCCTACTCAATTCTTCGTCACTTGACAGAGGCTGAAGATTCAGATGTTTTTAACCAATTGCTCTTGTTTCGTTTTCTCATTATGATGATAAATAATGAATCAAATAACAATTTAGAATATTTCATTTTAAATTGTTAAAGTCTATAAGCTGTAATACTGCTGGTTATAAAAAATAGACTATTAAAAATTGCTAACATAACGATTACATATATTGCGTGAAAATTTGAAAGTAAACAGTAAATTAATTGAAAACCAGCAGTAACAGTTCTTTTCATGAATTTTTGGGATTGAAATTTTATATAATTATAAAAATAATTTGAAAGAAGTATTTAATTAAACTTTTTTCTGTAATAATATTACACGGTGTTAAATGTTCGCATTCAATTTTTAATTATACTGCTGTTTGTAAAAAAATGCCACACCATGAAGAAATAATCAGAACAAAATGAAATTTAATGCACAAACGACTTGTATTAGTACAAATAAATGACAAAATTTTCAAAGCAAAAAAAAAAAAAAAAAAATTAAGTGTCCGAAATCAGTATTTGTTGTAAACACTACGCGCTGTATTAAGTGTTGCTATACAACGTGGTATGGAGTCAAACATATTTTGAATGTCTGCTTGTGGAAGAGAATTACATATTGCTTGTACGCGCAGCAAAAGTTCGCCTTTCGAAGCTTCAGGACACGGATCACGAGCTAGACGCCGACCGACAAAATCCCACACATGCTCAATAGCCGACATATCCGGCAAATAAGCAGGCCAAGGAAGAAGTTGCATGAGTTGGGCTGAACAGCTTTGCAACATGTGGGCGTGCATTATCCTGCTGAAAGATAGCTTCAGGGAGGCCTTGAAGGAAGGGGACGACTTCGAGCTGTAGCACTTCACGGACGTACCTGTTGCTATTGAGATTACCCTCATTTCATAGCAAATTGGATCGTCCATGATACGAAATCGTACCCCAACCATAACTCCGGGTGTTAGGCCACTAGGTCGTTTGATAACGCATTCTGAAAGGCAGCGTTCACCAGCATAGCATCAAATACGAATGCGGCTCTCTTAGTCCCACAAATTGAAGCGTAATTAATCTGAAAAGACAACTTGGTGCCAACCAGCTTGCCAGGCTCTGTGAACATGAGCTCAATGCAGACGCAGCCGTCGATGGTTTGCCTTAAGAGGGGATCTTGTGTAAAGGCACTATTGCGCGAAATCCACGGTGCTGCAGACGTCGACGAATTGACGAAGCCGACATTAATACACCAGTAGCAGTAGACCAACGTGCTACCAACTATCTGGATGAAACTGTACTGGCATTCACCGCCATGCGAAGCAGGTGTCGATCTTCGCACGCTGACTTCACTTTCCGTCTTCCACTGCCAGTTTTTCGAGTTGGTCCACTGCTTCCAAACTCGCATCACTGCTCCGCTGCTTTCGAGCTCCTATTGTGCGATAGGAAAATCCTCCTGTTCGAAGGCTGGTAATCCTCCCCCGTTCAAGTTCCGTAATTGTTCGAATTTCTCCTTATTTCATTGTTGAGGCATACTTAGATCTCACTAAACGTTCGCTCCTAACAAATAATAACTGACTATTTTCAACGCCGTGCTACAGCCCTCTATTTATATGCTTTCAGGATCAGTTCAGAGGGTGCTGCGCACTCCACGCATGCGTGGTGGCTTTGAAACTTTACTCTTTTTCGTAACATAATTTAGTTGATATTAGTTGCAAAGTTCATTTAATTCTGATTATTCTTTCACAGTGTTGCATTTTTTTACAAACAGCAGTGTATTTTTCCAAAAATTTCTTTTCGCAAAAATTTCAGCTCGCAAAGGATGCTGGTAAATGCCGTGGAGACTCGTTTGGGCACACGCGCGAACTAAGGAACTATACTTGCCAACGGACCTTACTTAAAAAATAGCCCACGTACTTTATACTATGTATTCATTAATTTTCCTTTCATGTTGTAAAAGCTCTATGCTTTCATACAGTACGTACTTTTCCATAATTTAAGAATATTTTTTTGTAGCTTAGTGGTTTATATTTTCTACGTATTCTCAAGCAAACAATACATGCAAGTGCTGAACAATATTTTTTCTTGAAACAATATTCTTATTTTTTTATCCTTTTCTCAGTAATCCGGAATTTTCACAAAATTGGCTATTCTTCGTTCTATATTAGGCCGAGTTTTCGGGACTCTGTTACATTAATAATAGCCGTTATTAGTGAGCATTATTTATCACATTTACAAAAAGGCGTGGTTATTTTTAATAACCGGGTACTTATATAATTTAACCATATTTATTACACTAACCGTAACTTGAAATTGCATAAATTCAAATGTATGTTAGTATGTATGCATACACGTCATTTTGCAAAAAAAAAAAAAAAAAAAAAAAGGAAACGAACCGTCATGGTAAATATGTTGAGATCTAAGGTTCTCATTTAACGTTTGAAAGATAGTTTGAAAAGTATACTTTTAGCTTATGTTTACTCCTCTTCGTAACATGAACTGAAAAGTAAATTTTAAAAAAAAATCGTTAATAACAAAATTTGGTATGTGCAGCGATGATCTAATTTTATTTTATTAAATTATAATAAAATCTAATATCCTTGAAAGCATGCACTATCCGTAAGTCTTCCATCAGCCCCACAGATATTTGTTGAAGTTAAGCGAATATTATAGAGATAAGACTCCCCCGGTATCTCTGTAAAATCTAATTAGCACTGAGCTGTTGCTTTTCATGCTTGACTCAGTTAGCCGAAAACTTCGCGTCAAGCTTAATTAAGCTCAAGCTTAACTGAAGTACAAGCAAAAATATCTTTCGTTATCGTAGCTTTTTAAAGAAACACATTTCTACATTGTTCTCCGAAATGCAATTAATATTTGTCAGAGAGGTTGTGAAAGAGAGGCATTCATGTGTGTAAGAAAACTTAAAAAGATAATGCGATTTCAGTAAATTTTCACAATTATTCTAATTAATTGCTCTCGTAGTTGATTAACATTTCGTAAATGTTGAGTATTGTCTTAAAAAATTGCTATATGTTCAGTTAGAGCCTGATATTTTTCTTGAATTTATTCCTTAGTGTTCATTTGGTAAATGAAGTACTCTATACGAGTTATGTTCAATGATAATTTAGTAAGTTATTGAGCAGTACGTTTAATGCCATTAAATGCTAAGAGTAATTTAATTTTCAATGCTGCAGTGTACACTTAGGTGGGTTGAATTTTTTTTCAGAATTTCAAAATATACCAATGCGGCGCAGATGTTACCTTGTACAAAGATGGAGGAAAAACTTAAATAAAAATTCTTTTTATGTTAAGTATTACCTCAACGGGAATGGAATTTAGGCATTTAAGTTTTACATGT